>JARHVA010005205.1:592500-600000 GCA_037957365.1 Torreya grandis
GGAAATGCAAAGACAAAAATTATCAACTATTTAAAATCAAGAATACATAAAAACCTGTCTATGATGGGATGTACTACATCGAAAGTTTTTAAAAATATTTATACTTTTGAGATTCAACTTGATCAGCTTTGTGATGAATTTGGAGATGAAAAGGAAAAATGGAAAATAAAAATTATTCAAGTGACAAAAAGGAGCAGAAAAAACATAATTATAAATTTTGATGTCAAATTAAGTAATGGACCTCTTGGAAATGTGTATATCATATTTTAAAAATAATTCACAAGTGAGTTATAAGAACACTTATAAGTTCACACTTCAATGTTATTTTCCTTTTCAATTAAGAAAAACATTGATAAAACTAAAAAACATATTTTGCTCCTTAGTCTATAGGTTTTCATTTTTTATTTCTACAAACTTGTGATAAACATTACTCATACTAAAAATATAAAACTCATCTTATGAATTATATCTAGCTCAATGAGTTACATTTGCATCTTTCTTATTCCATTCATCAAAATGATATGGTCGATAAAGTGTTAGCCATATAAATTGACTAGTCACACAAAGATCTTTTGAATATTATGCACCTAGTAAATATTGTGAATTTTTTTCTAGAACACCCATTCATGATTAAAATTTATGTATATTTCTATAAGAATATGATTTAAAGATGCAATACAAACACATATCCTATTCTAATCCTTTATGATGGCACAAATATACTTTAGGAATCTATAAATTTAAGTAGGACTTCTTTGATATGCAAAATTAAAAAATAAGAGATAATGATGAAAAATTACTAAAAATAACTCATACTAACTCCAAGTGAGTATTTAATTGTTTTAAATCTCATAAATGTGTAAATTTCATGCATGGTGCATTGTAACATATTTAATTTATCTAGAATGTGTGGTCTTCCTCTATAAAATTATTTGTTTAGCTTTGTGTGAATGTGGCATGATTTGCATGTTTTTTAAAATGGGTAGTAGCATGTCCTTTGATGAAAAAATCCTCGTAATATAATTTTTTCCTTTATTAAATGTTTATTGATATTAATCATAGAGCCTCTACATTTATAGAGAAATATAGATAAGTAATTAAATCTAGGTGAAACAATACACAAGTGGAGATAGGTGCTTCTGTTAAAGAGCCCATTTACACATATAAACTCCCAGATAGTCTTCAAGAGGCTCTACAACTAATGATTGGAGATAAAAAATGACATCAAAGTATATATTGTCAATTATAATTATTAACTAAAAAATAAGTATTAAATATAAATTAACAATTAAAAAACCTTCCTTTCTTTTCAATCGAATATTTTTCTTGGAAAGATGGTTCGATTATTGAATTAGCACCCCATACCTTTATAATATGTTTACCTAATAAAATTGTATAATTGAAATTTTAAATCCATTTTAAAAATTTAATTGATGATGAGGTTCAATTTGAAATGATTCTAAATATTGAAGGAAATTTAAGGATTAACTAGAAATTCAATGTTACATTATAACTAGATAAACCATCATCTAAATCTTTGTACTATTATACACTTACTTGTACTTAATTTAGATGGATTGTTAATTCATAAATTTACTTTAAAAAAAACACATTCCAAATGAATAATGAGAACATTCAAACAATAGGAATGACAATATATATTTTAACTTCTTCATCTGCATAGTTTTGACTTGTTTTTTTGTCTTCATTGAATACAAGTATAAATGTAGAAAAAGATTCAATGAAACCACTTCAACAAGCTAAAGTTTCAAAGTATCATTTATTTTTTGGGGGCATTGAATATTGTGAAAAAAAAAAGATAAACCTATATTAAGGTTTTGTATACAATTTCAAAGGATGATCATTTTCCTTACAATAATTCAAGTAATATTGGAGCTGACCTAGTCAAAAAGGTGTTCTCATAGTAAAAAAGTATTAAATCCTGAAATGTCTCTCCTTGAGAATTAAAAAGGATAAATGGCTTATGGACACATTATTTTCTCAACTAGCCTTAATTAGGGCTAAAGATGTAAGGAGATTCTAAATCATCCTAGCCTATATGTGGATGATCTTTTTCTAGTAAACATTAATCAAGGTCTAGGACATGTAATAGATATACAAAATATATGAATTATTATTTTACTAATTATATAGTTCAATTTATAACCATTTTATTGAAAAATGGTCAATTTCAATGTTTGTATTATTACCCATTATATTAAAGAAATTAATAAATACTTGACAATTTTTATGTTCACAATAATTTATTAAGCTTATAAGTTTATTGCCAAAAAAAATTAAATTCTTAAAAAAAAAAACCCTACAATGTTTTTATGTCAGTTTTTATGTTCTTGTGTTCAATCAACAAAATAGTTTTCAATATTTTGTAAAACCATTGATTAAATTTCAATTTAAATTATTGCCTTCAAAATCATTCAATTTATTTCCCACTTGGCTATTATGTCATAGCATATGATCCCAAGTAAAAATATCATGATGGCCACCTATTCTCGAACACATGATGAAAAAAGAGTATCATTCTTGAAAACTCCCATTGTCATATGTTGTATTTCTTTAACGAAGCTCTAAATCTTGCTTCCTCTTTTATATTTACACTTTCCAATGAGAATGAAACATGTGGTAGTATGCCATTAGTTCGCATCCATTGGGTCATAAAATGCTTTAGGATTTTAAAGTCTGTAGATGCATTGAATTTTTTCCCCACTTATATATCCTTTTTCATACACACTTTTAATATTTACAATTGTCATGGCCATGTGTTATAGCCATGTGAAACATGTCTTAACCATAAGTTCTAATTATTCATAAAAAATTATCTTTCTCTTGTTGAATTTGAGTGATGCACATGAAATATTGTGTTTATTTCATAGTAACATATTTGATTTATACAAGGTTTTTACATCCATAGGAGTTTAAAATTAAATTTATCTTTTAATATAGTATCACCTTTCTCTACATATAAAATGAAGCACGTAAAATCAAAACATATTACAAAACATATATAGCATAACACTTTAATAAATTTCATGATCAAAACTAAACATGTGGTGACAATCCAATGCCCATAGAGTCATGAAGTCATGTAGTGTCTTTGTTTTCATTATGAACTCAATGAACTATGTGAATATGTTGGTTACTCAAATTCATTTTGATCATGTCTACTCATTTCCTATTGCACATAACAAATATATATGAGTTATCATAAAAACATTAATAAAATGAGCAAGTGGCAGTCAAAATACAATCAAAATGGATCACATTTGTCAAAATGTAAGTTTATTTATTTACATCCAAATGAAAACATGTTGCATTTAAATATGTTCATGGGATCATGGAAGTCATGGAGTGGATTTCTCTCTATTTTTTTAGAAGACTTTGAAATGTATTAGAGGATTTTAATAGATATTTATCTCATACACAAAATAATAAATCTTAATACACAATCCAAATACATAGAGAGTAATTATAAACACATGCCATATTGTATTATTTTATTCAATTTCATTTATGACATTACACATTTATATATAAGCAAAGACTTCTCTTATAATCATGGAGATTCACCAACTAAATATATCCTTCAAATCTCTCTCACTAACAAAAATACCTATATACATGAGTTTTTTATAACTTACACAAATACCTATAAAATATTCTAATGCATTAATAAACTAAATATTATGTAAGTGCTAATTTTTCTAAGATTACCCCTTTAATACATACATGGGGATAAAATACATCATGAAAATTAAAAATAGAATCATATGTTAACGCATATTTTTAGGTCTACATACTACTATTTGAATCTTGTTGTCTGGATCTTTCTACACATGATCACCTACATACGAGATCTTATCTCACTTTAAATTTTAGTTGAACGTATTCATCAACCAACCATATCCAATTAAGTATGGTAGTCATAGGATCTTTGTAGTCAGAGGGTTTATGAAATCAACTGCCCTCTTATACAATTATTTACATATCAATGATATGCACATTCTCTTTTTTTTAAACTTAGCAAGAGAATAATTGCAATGTTTTATTTATTTATCACACTATACAACTAAAAATGAAAAATACCACCAAAAAAAAAATGCAACCTCATCATTAGTGGATAAATGCATTACTATAGCTGCAAGAACAAACAAATTTAAATGACAAGGAACTCAATTGCATCATATGAGATGATATTTAGTTAAAAATCTAAATGATATGATCATATCCCACACATCTATATATTGGAGTCTTTCATACTCTACACATGAAAATCTCTTCACAAGATTGACATCAGACCTTATAGATTACAAGATGATCATCAAATAGTGTAGGTCTACTCTACAATCAATAGTCTACTCTAGCTAGAAGACATTTCAATTATAGATAGGTAAATTTTCAAATAACTAATAAGATGTTGTGTAGTAATCCTACTACCCATATATCCACATACATTGCACAAATTTGCATACAAAGATGCTGAAAATGGCATAACCACAACACTTTTTGAAATTCATGACTATTTGGACCTATAAATAAATGAAGGTTTCTAGCAATGCATTTGTAATTTTTAAACATTTACTTCACATAAAATCACACTCATACTACACTACTTTATCTTATGTTACAAGCTCTTCAAAAAAAAAATCTTTCTCATTCACAAGGCAAAGAATAAATAAACTACCCATTTTTTATACTTTTCATCAGAAAAACCTACTATGACACCATTGAAAGGTATTAGAGGAGCTTCAGTGATATTTATCTCATACACATAATAATAAAGATGAATACACAATCCAAATACATAGAGAGCAATTATAAAAACATGTTATATTGTCCCATTATCTTCAATTTCATTCAGGACATTACACCTTTATGTATAGGCAAAGCCTTATCCTATAATCATGAAGATTCACCAAATAAACATATCCCTCAAATATCTCTCAATATCAACAAGCCTATATATGTTAGCTTGTTGTAACTCACACAAATAAATATAAAATATTCTAATCATTAAAAACCAAATATCATGTAAGTGATAATTTATCCTAATAGTCTTCATGGATCCTTTAGAAAATTGAACTGATTTTATACTATGGTTGGGTCTTCTTATCTTAGGGATATTAAGTGATATGAAATAAATTTAATCTTAGAAAACATTAATAGAATATCACTTTGATAAAGTTTCAATAAAAATAAAAAAATTAGTGACCATCCATTACCCACAAGATCACTAATCACATAATGACTTTTATTTTCATTATGGACTCAATGAAATATGAAGTATTGTTATCAAAATTAATTTAACATTTTGGCACATCTACTTCTTTCCTCATGTGCATAAAAAAATTATCTAAGTTAACATAAAACATTAATCAAGTAAGCATGTGGTAGTAAAAAATGTAGTCATAAAGGATCACAATGGTAAAAATGTAAATTTAGTTCTTTGGAACCATTTTAATACATTCACCTAAGATTTTACTTTACATTGAAATATTGGTGATTTGATTTCAATTTTACTTAAGTCATGATAATGTCAGGTGCCTTGAGAGGCCTCGTTCAAAAAGGATATCAAATACATTCAATAAAATGATGAGATATAATCAAAAAATGATTCATATAGATTTAAAAATGAGTAAATAAGATAAACACATGTTTTATTTCATAAAATAGTATTTAAAAAAATGAAGCTTGACATGAGACTGTGTTCAATAATTTGTATCAAGCCTCAAGCAATCGAATATCCTCTTTATATGTGTAGATAATAGAATCCCTTCAATAATAATAACCTAATTATTTTGAAGGTTCAATGGTGAAAAGCTCCATATTATAATTCACATTAATTTATTATCATAATCAACTTCAATTTCCATAAAAATGTTTTTAAGGAGGCCTTCAATGCTGACTAGAAAGAGGAAAGTAGAAACAACTGGCAAGCTTGCTTTTTTTTTCTCCTCTCCTTATTTTGTGAAGGAAATGTGACTGACATTGGAAAATAAGACATTATTCAAAAAAAATTGTCAAATAATATAGGAATCATCGGGATCATATTTCCTCCATAGAAGTGGGTCACATGGATTGTGGATGTTATAAAAGAAACCATGGCCCACTTTCCAAATTCATTGACTCCTAAATGAGGATAAATAGAAGAAAGAACTAGCAAATCATGATCCATGCCAAGTAATAGTATGAATAAATAATAAGTTGAAATTACTATAATAATTATACATCTTTGGAATGGGCTATAACACTATCAAACATGCCAAGGGATGCATTTAATTAAAAAAATAAGGAAAAAAATTATATGTTCTTAGAGTTCACTTCAGGTCATGTCAACATTGATCCTTATACCTTCACAAAAATATATGCCTATTAACAAGATCATGTCATGATGTCAAGACTTTAAGGCAAATTCATTGGTGTGAGAAAATTTTATTTTAACTCATTAATAAATCTTCACTTTTAGCAATGAACAAGATATGGCAACATCAAATTTTCTAGATGGGATTGTACTTTCATGTAAATTTTATCTCTCATAACAATGGTCATAATGAAATTGGTTAATAAGTGAAATGTTATAGTAATAAATAAATATTATTTATAAATGATTTGAACTATTTATTGAAAATAAATCTATGGACCTAACATTTTATTTTACATGATTAAAATAATAAGTGGTTGCAATTCTCAAGTATAGCTACTAACATGTCAAAACCTACTTCATCACATTAATAATCTCAATGAAAACTAAACCCATTATATACTATGGTCAGATCTTCTTATCACAAGGATATTCAATTCATATGGAATAAATTTAATCTTAGGCTTTGGATATATAATTATTCATTTAGATTTTGTTTTACTAAAAAACACTTAATCATGGGGATACTAATAGTTATGTTTGATTGGAACTTACGACAATGATGTTAAAAACCATTATTTGGATGATAAATGTTCATTCAAGTTTTATTTTAATTTTAAAAAATTTAATTAATTTTAGTGATACTTATTGATATGTTTTATTGGAACTTATTACATTAAGATTAATAAAACCTTTTTCTTTCTACATATTCTTAGATCTTGTTCTAGTTGGAAGAAATATATTAGTATCAGGAGTGGAAAGACTATTGTTTAGTGTTATAGACATTACTAAAATAGATCACCAACCATACAATATGATTTTAATATTCATGTTATGTATACTTTGGTTGTGCATTCATCCTTAAGTTATTAAAGATTGAAAATAAACATTTTGATATGGGTTTGTGGTTTACTTATCTAGACTCAAGTAATATTTTTTTTCATTCACCAATTTGACTGGATAAAAAATTTCATTTTTTTTTACTTGGAGATATTTCAATGTGAGATATGTGAAAAAAAAATTAAACCAAATAAAATAAATATTGTGGCAATATACATAAAAAAACATGCAACTATTTCTAGACATGTATACATATATATATGGATTATAAAATATAATGTTCA